>WNNJ02001414.1:0-21437 GCA_012934845.2 Pomphorhynchus laevis | reverse complement strand
ACGATTCCGGGCGTCGCAGTTTATCTGGATGATGTTGTAGTTGCAGGTGAAACACGTTCAGAACATATAGACAGACTTCGAAGTGTAATGACAAGATTATTGAATGCGGGAATACGAGTTAAACGTGAAAAGTGTTTATTTCTTCAAGAACAAGTCAAATTTCTGGGACACGTGTTAGATAAAGGAATGGTAAAAGTTGATCCAGAGAAAGTTGATACTATTCAAAATATTTGTCCACCGTCAAATCCTAAAGAACTGCGAACGTTCTTGGGAACCATAGGGTTCCTTGAACGTTTTATTCCTCATTTGCGGTCGCAGTGTGCTGACTTGTATTCGTTAACGGGTGTACGAGCGAATTGGAACTGGACAGATCGGCATCAAAGCCAATTTGAATTGGTCAAGCAAAGTATGCTAAAACCGAAAATTTTAATACCATATGATGGGAAGAGTAACCTGAAGCTGTATTGTGATGCTTGTGAGAGAGGCTTAGGAGCCGTACTGCTTCAAGAAACTAAAAACAACCGTTATCTGCCGATTGCATACGCATCAAGAAAATTGAGCAGCGCGGAAATAAATTACTCGCAAATCGACCGGGAGGCACTTGCACTTATATTCGGTGTCAATAAGTTTCGATATTTTCTATTAGGTAGAAAGTTCGTACTCATCACTGATCACAAACCTTTGAAATACATATTCGGAAATCAACGTAATTTGCCAAAGATCGCGAATCAGCGTTTAGTCAGATGGGCATTGTTGTTGAGTCAATTCGACTACGAACTCGAATGCATTCCAGGAAAAGATAACATAATTGCCGATGTCCTCTCCAGATTTCCATGTCAAGGCCTTGACTGTGCAGAAACGTCGGGAACAAATGATATCTGTGTGAATTTGTTATGTGAGGACACACCTTTATTATCCGCAACAGCTATTCGCGAAGCTACGAAACAAGATTTGATTCTAAAAAAGGTGACGCAATATGTGTCGATCGGTTGGCCAAACAAAGTTACAGACTCGAACATTCATTATTACAGCACAAGACGCAATGAGTTATCATTTGAAAATGGAATTTTGCTTTTAGGAGCGCGTGTATTAATTCCGACGAGTCTACGGGAGACAGTTTTGCGAGCTTTGCATGCAGGCCATCCGGGAATTGTGGCTATGAAGTCCTTATCACGATATTACGTATGGTGGCCTGGATTGGATGCTGATATCGAGCGCTCAGTACAAAATTGTAACGATTGTCAGCGTTTCCGGAATAACGAACCTAACCATCCACTTCACAATTGGCCTGTACCCAGCGATATATGGACTAGGATTCACGTAGATTTCGCCGGACCATCCCAACAGGAGTATTACTTTGTGGTTCAGTGTGCTCTATCAAAATGGCCAGAGGTTATTAAGATGCAATGTACAAGTGCTCACTCAACAATAAAGGTATTAAGAGAAATATTTGCCAGAAATGGGGTTCCGGAAGAGCTGGTATCAGACAATGGTCCCCCGTTTCAGTCTTCCGAATTCGCGAATTTTTTGCAGTCTAATGGAGTAAAGCATGTAAGAGTATCTCCGTATCACCCAAGATCAAACGGTTTAGCGGAGAGGTTTATTCAAGTACTAAAGAATAAAGTGATCAGACCTTACAATATACACGATCGTCCAAAGCGATTGCAGCAATTCTTATTGTCGTATAGAAACACACCGCACAGTGCCACAGGAAAACCACCATCAATTGTCTTTACCGGTCATCGTTTGACTACCTTATTTGATCGTTTGAAACCGAATCTACGTTCTACACTTGAAGGTTATCAAGCAAATAACAAAATACATTTCGATAAGAAATCCAAACCGAGGGAGTTTTATTCAGGAGAAAAGGTGTGGTATCGGCAGAAAAGTAACGAACCGTGGTCGGCGGGGGAAATAGAAAAGCGCTCAAACTGGACATCGTATGTCGTGAGCAACGCTGATCAAAACTACAGATTACACGCCGATATGCTTCGTAAAGGAGAAGGTATAGAGAATCGAGAAATTACCAATGATGCAGACAATGATCAAGAGAAAATGAATTCAACATTGTCACAGCGGATTGAGATAACTAGTGATCAAAGTCCACTTACCATTACGAATTCGGCGGATGAAAAAAATCTTGAACATGATAATTGCCATCGCCAATTACCTAGACGATCAGAAAGAGTCCGTAAAGTACCTGTTCGATATGGCTGGAATGTGGCGTACTAAAAAGACCACATTTATATGGGGAAGAGGAATGTTGTGTATGAACGAACACACTGCAAATGTATGGCAATGACGATTATCACTGGCAGCAATGTGCTTGGCGGTATGCCTTTGTATTTTGACTATATATGTCGGATAGCGACTGTTTCTGAACGCTGGTGTTTTGTTTGTACTAAAAATTAAAAAACGTTAGCGTTTGCTTTGCAATGTCTGAAAACACAACATTATCCTTGTTTTATGTTTTTAATATAAACGAATTATTAATAAATTTTCATTAATATTTAATTTGCTGAAATTAGCATAATTAAACACCATTTTATGTTAGGTTACTAATATACATAGCCGGTATGATTTTTCTCAAACGTTTTTTTTACTTCGATTATATTCTGGTTATTTCTGCAATTTAAACATTCCATGGTTTATTTATCGGATCATTTTTATCAAGATAAATATTCTTATTAAAATACTTTGTACAAAAAATTGACGATTTTTTATTACGTAAAGGCTTTGTCGTTTGGGTATTAACTGTTAATACCCAAACGATTCTTGTCTTCTCGTAAAATGTTCAGATGTCTCACGTTTCTTTCGCTTTTGTTACATTGTAGTATATTTTAAATTTAATATTATTATATCTTTTTGCTGGATAGAATTTTTACATTTTTCGGTTTATTTTACATTTTTTTCATGCAGTCTATTTTGTGAATTTGCATTTGCATCTGATATTCTTCACATATATTATCGAAGAACATTTTATTGGTTGATTAACAATAAATAAAATCAAGCATATTTCATTACATAATATATACGAACTTTCTTTCATGATCTATTACAATTATACATCATTTTTCTAACTAAATACATTGTTTTTGTAAATCTAGAATACTTACAAGTCCATTATGCGATCAAAACTGTTAACGCTTACAACATCAATTTCATCGTCAGAACAAATTCCGGAATCTCGTAAAGGTTCTTCTTAGACAGTAAATATTATACGTAAAATGAAATGTTTATTTTACTTTGTTCGCATGCATTCGATGTCCGCTTTCGTGAGTTTATATAATCGCATATTCTTTCCTATAACATTTATACACCATGTAATAGCGTTATCAATCACTAAATAAATGTCGCTATAGTTTTATATGTTGTAAACTCTTAACTTCCAATAATATTAAATTTAACGAAGGTAATTACTTACAAATAGTAATTTATATATCATAACAACACGGCGTTTGCACGAATATAAAGTAAACATCAATTTTAATTTCAAAAATCTTTAATTGTAATATAATTCATAATGCAGATATTTTATAATATTGTAACTCATCAGAAAAGTCTTTTGAACATAAAATTCATGTCATTTGAAAAAATAATAATATTACATTTGTAAGAATATTACATTTATATTGATTGTTAAGAATTATATTTCACAGAATACGAATATACTTTTGTTTAAACTGATAGAACAAAGTTTTAGTTGAACACATAAGCTTTGCATATTTGTAATGAATGTAATACATTCGCTATTGCAAAGAATGAAAGTGCTTTTATTTATTTCTAAATCAAGAGTGTTAAAATGAATTTCAACAAAGGTTTAATCTACAATGCTAGATATATACACATAACTTTTTAATTTAATGATTTGTTATTTTAAAAATATTAATTAATGCGTATTTTTAACAGTATAGAAACGGTCAAGTAACATTGTAATACGCCAAAAAGCGTATTGCAGTATATCTTTATCGTTTGCTTATTTAAACGTTTGCTAAACGACAAATCAACTTTAAAGTAATTATCTAGAATACATCTATGACAAATTTTTACAGTCGCCATAATAATGCTAAACATTTATCGATATTATTTTCTGAATGCTTACCGAACCAATACAATCTGAGAGATGATTGAGGACATCCATGCTCTTTCCTTTGATTGTAGTATTGCAAAAATTACAATCTACAAATCCTAATGTCTTCCAAATGTATGGCTTTTCTTAATCAAAACATTAATGCGCCTTAGTAAATGTACTTATCCTACTTTTAATTCTGTTCTTTCTGTTTAAATGAATTCGATCAACGATCTAAATGCGATGAAAATTATACCTTTATTACTTTCTAGTCCAATTACTTACGTTACTTAAAATGTGTTGTTGATCAGTCGCCGCGTAATATTTCTTAATGTAAAGTTGGGTATCTTAGAATTAGATAACAACAGTGTTTTTAAAAACTAACGGTAAATCGCGTTCGTAATATTATAATTTATTGTTAATAATTTTTCTGATAATAAAAAAGAGTGTGTTGATTTATATCTATTATTCTGAAATTTTGATAAATTACATCTTATTTAAAGAACACATGTGTATAATCACAATTCATGATCAAATATATCTTGATAGCATTTATTGAAAAATTTAATATTATAAAGAGGTTTCTGAAGATTCCTTCATTTACCTGCATACCTATCGAACTAAAGTCAAATTTTCATAAATGACATGTACGCCAAGTATGTTAAGAAGGCGAGATATTTCGACAGCGTAGTTTACAAGAAGGCGTAGTTTACAAGAAGGCGAGGAAAAAGGAATATTTATTTGATTAGAAAAATCCTATATTTCGACAGCGTAGTGCTGTCGAAATATTGGATTTTTCTAATCAAATAAATATTCCTTTTTCCTCGCCTTCTTGTAATAATTCGGATTAGAAACGAATTTTCTCTATTTTAATTTCAAATAGATCAATAGTTTTGTTTAATTTCTGATGACTCATATTTGGCCAATGTTCTCGCGAAAATAGTTTTTGTATTGCTAAATAATATACAGATTCAAATTTAATGTTTGTTTAGTAAGCAAACCACACACTTAATTTATTGCTAGCTTAGTAAGCGAAACATAACGACTGTATATTTTAGTTTATATGCTGTAACGGATTATATAGTTCAATATATTTTGTATATTTTTATCTTATAAATTGTAAATTTACTTATGCAAGAATATTTATATCTAGATTATCAGTTTTATGTTTTGATCGTCTATACCATCAAATTTTAAAAGATCTAAGACAACATCACACTTACCTCTTCACTTTTAGTAATTTCAAAAAGGTTCGTTCTGCAAACAAATTTAAAGTTACGTAATTTTAACAAATCATCCAGAATTACCGTATATTGTTTGTCAATCTTTTGAGCTCCTCTTGATAATGCTCTTCTACCTCATTTGCGGAAAGTAGTAATCCGCAAACTGGACACATTAACTTGGAATTCGCTTAAATATCAGAATTTAATAATTACTATATACATTATTAATGAAAAATATAAATGTAGCGCAAACATAATCTATTTGATCTGCAAATAAGTTTTTATGTTAATATTAAATGCAAAATTTATAATTGCAGATGATCAGATTTGCATAAAATACAAATTATATATTTCATAGAAGAATATTCTGTAAAATTCGAAACATAATTTCATTTGAACCGTTAATATTTTAACCGTTTATATTCGCTTAAATTCAATAGCGCAAAATTTTTATGGATAATAAATAATATTCTTTGTACTAGAATTTCATACTAGCTAATCAAATTTCAACAGAGAAAATACGTAATTAACACGTGTTTGGCTCCGCTGCTATGTTGGTTGAAGAATAGGAACCGACACCTGATACCATAGCAGTTCATCATGATCACCTCTAATCCTTATTCTGATGCAACTTTTATTCATTTGTCAATTCATAAAAATTGACTTTTATTTTAAATTTTATGTTAACTTCATATATTTTATATAATATCTTATAACAATTATTAATAATTATTTAGTATCTAACTCTTTTATTTTTTTCTTTGTTTTTTTTAACTTTATATATCATAATTATATCAAATACACAGACTCAGTTAGATGATTTGATTTATAGATAGATAATAAACAATATTATTAAAGTTCCTACAGATGAACTTCTATCCGTATTCTCGTCTGTTATTTATTATTCTTATATATATTATTTATTTTGTAAATAATAAATAATTAAATAAATGAATTAAATATATAAATAAAATAAATATAGTACGCTCTGATATTTATCAAAATAAAGCTTCCATATTAAAATAAGTTATTTTACTTATTTTGGTCTTTTACACAAATACAATCTTATATTTGTTAAAATGTGTTGTGTTGAACATTTAATTGTGTGAGACATCTATAAAAAGATATGTCTATAATATCATGATTAAAAAATTATTTTTAAAGATTGTTTTTTTAAATCCACAACTCGTTATATTTAAGATTAAAGGTTTTATATAAATCTATGTATTAGCTTAATTTATCACAAAATTTAGAATAATTTTGATATTTAAAACGATTACTTGCTCATCAGTTGAATTTGCCAATTATTCTATCGTTAGTGTTTGTTGTTCGTTAAGTTTGCTGTTTGTATAATACATCCTCAATTCTAACAGAGAACTTTCGATAGCCAAGAATGCACTATAAAATTGATTCCATTCAATTGTTGTATAAAAAGTATTTTTTCGATGTTGAGGATGGACGCAACACTCAGCAATTTTTACGTTCATATAATCGCTGTCAATAAAATACTATATTATGATATAATAATATGAACATTTTGATATATAGGCTATCAAAATTGTTGAAGACATCGCTAAAGACCAATCCATTAGTTGACTACCATTTAACTAATAAATTTATGGCAATGCCCAATAAACAATCCTGAATAAAATCGATGCTAATGTAGAAAATACCCAGGAAGCAAAACCTCAATGTTATATGCAATCACGCTTGCTACAACAACGATATCAAATTGCATGCTATATCAATACTATAAAATGATTTAACATGACTCATCATTTTTGACATATGAATCCATTAATGACAATAACTGACAAGGTTTTGTGTGTCTAATGTTAAAAATACGAATCCCTGAAGAAAAATATAAAGAATAAAGCTAATTTTAGATAGTTTAAAGAAGATATATTACTCAGCTTTATTTCGTGAAATTCTTTTTGTTAATGAAACATTTTATAGCGAACCATGCCTTAATTTCTAGCTAGAATTGAGTGTAAATAAATCTATAAAAAATATTTTGAGTTCGCTCTTTCAAAACCTTAACGGATTTCAAAAGCACACAGTGACAAATACCTGTATTTTTAAGCAAATTACTTTATTCAAAATGAAACTTTTAAATGACATATAATCATTGTTTAATTGCAGTTTCTTTCATATTTGAATTTTACGAATTAAGCAAAATAAAATCCGATTAAGAATTTAAACAAATATCAAATATTTTTTTAAATAATGTATTTTTTAATTAAAAAATACATTTTTTAGTTTTTTTGTTATTTAAATTATATTTTTAAATTTGTGATATTTCGATCTTGGATCATCTTCAGACATCTGTAAAATAAAAAAAATACAAAATACATTAAATTGTAAGGTGTTTAATTTAGTAGTATTTTGAAAAATCTTCGATGTCTTTACGAATTTTTCATTTTTGCGATTGATAGTAGGATTCATCCCTTTGATGAGTATCGCTTCTAGAATTCGTTTATTCACAACATTACGTTCTTTCATTAAAGTACTTGAATTATAAATTATTTCCTTTTTATGTACATCAATGTCATGTTCATCTTTCATATACTTCTTAATAACAACGCTTTATGAATGTTGAGTACTTCGTGAATACAACCATTATGTCGTGTAACCCATATAACCAATATTTTATTTTAATAAAGATATGTATACATAACTTACTAAATTAAAGGATAACTAAATAATAACTATTGATAAAGTCAGTAATAACTTTCTCTTCTTTAGATTTGAGTTTAGAAACAATTATTACGAAACACTGTTCAATATTGAAAAAAGGACAACAGTTGAATAGATAATAAAACTGTATGAAAAAGTTCTAAAATTATAACTTTAATTATTTGATTTAATTAATTTAATTAATTACGCAACATATGAACGTAGTGATTTTAGTTCAACAAGTCATTGTTTTAAAATGGATAAAAAGGGTAGAAAAATTAAATTATTTTATTATATGATACGGTTAATTATAAAAGAAGTTAATTATAATGATTAAAATATAAACACAATATATGGATGTAGTAATTTAAATTTAGAAACATTACAAGTCACTGTTCTATAATGGATAAAAAGTGTATAAAGGTTGAATCAGATAATAAAACTATACCTATATTATATTGGAATCCAGAATTACATAAAAATCCATTATAACCTAGGTTCATATGTAGTGCGTTTAAATGTACATTAAAACCACTTTCTGTCTATATGAATAAAATACTTAAAGTAATTAAAGCACACTTCAAAAAATATAGTAAGGCAATCGAAATTAATACTGATATAAAACACTATTTCAGTGTTAATTTTTCAAAAGACTTTTTAGAACAGACAAAAGGAATGAATTTTCAAAATATTAATACATACGATTTTAGTACGCTTTATACAAATCTAGATTTAGTAGATATTAAAGAAGCGTTAGTAAAATTGATTAATTTTATATTCGGAAAAGATATACATATACATGTTATAATAATTATTACGTCTATCTAACAAAAATTAAACCATAAGGTAAATATAAATATATGGATAAAATTGAATTATTAGAATCCTTAAATATTTTGATAAATCAAAATTATTTAAAAGTAGAGACATCAATATTTAGACAAGTAAAAGGTGTTCCAATGGGTGGTAATAATAGGCCCAATTATAGCTTACTTGTTTTTAAGCTTTATAGAATATGAATTTGTTCATAACTGTGTAAAAACTAAATCTAAACAATATAAATATATGAAATATATGTTTCGATACATTGATGATATATGTGTATTTAATTCTAATAATTTTTATTCAATTAGTGAACAAATTTATCCAGAAAGCCTTATTCTTAACAAAACCAATATTAATGATAAAGTAGGTATTTATCTAGATATGAACATTAAATTAACATTAACTAAAACTACTATTAATTTATATCGTAAAGATGACATATTTAAATTTACAAGAAACATATTTTTGCATGAGCATTCATGCATACCATATAATATAAAATATAATACATTGAATAATGAAATTTTAAGAATTGCAACAATTTGTAAAATTTTTATAGGTGGATAATAAATAATATACTTTGTATTAGAATAAGATACTAGATAGTTTTATCAAAGGAAATACGTCCTTAACACGTATTTGGCCCCGCTGCTATGTTGGGTAGAGGAGTTAGGGGATGTAACCTGATAGCATATCAGTTCCTCTTGATGACCTCTAATTCTTATTCTGATACAGTGTCTGCTATTTATTAGTCAATTCATAAAAATGGCGTTTATTTTAAATTTCAATTATTTATTTAACTTGATTTAAATTATAAAAAATCTAAAAACAATTATTTATTTTATTATTTAATTATTAAATTTTGATTTAGCATTATTATGGTTTGTTTTATAATTATATTAAATACGTGGACTCAGTTAGCTGATTTGATATGTTTGTTAGAACTCAAACTGAAAAAAGCGAGTCAACATGATGCATAAGGCGTAATTAAAACACCCCTTTAAAGAAGAACATGGATAGAAGCCGTTTATGATGAAATTATCATTACAATGGTGTGATAATTTTACACAAAGCTTATGATATTTTGAGCATTTTCAAAGCATTCGTGACAAAAGTACAAGCTAAATATCAACACAATTTACTTATAACACAATCTATATTTGCATTTATTACTTAATAGACATGTCATGTATTTAAATTAGTTAACTTAAAATATAATTAAATAAATTATTAAATTCCTAAAATGGTTAAAGTTTTTACCAAAATTTCGTTTCAATATATTTGCTTCAGTAAATGACGCTATTTCTCGTTCTTATAATGTTTGAACTTGGACAAATCATTATTTTTCTAAAAGTTAACTTTTTAAAATGCACATGTGGATTTTATTTAATTTATTCTATCAGGTAATCTAGGATAAATAATAGCATACGGAGCATTGATTATTATAGTTGACACACCGAAAACTTGTGAGCTTTATCACTCTGCCGACCATTTGATTAGCAATCAAACAAACATAATGCATTGTTACTGATACGAACTCATGTCTTGTAGTGAAGTACAATTGAATTGGCTGATATTTCTGAGAATATCACTCTCTTTTGTAAATTTGTTAACATAATAAAGATACCATCCATGTCAAAATTATGGGTGGGAATGTGCAATGAGATAAGTTGATCACCCATCTCCGCTGTGATCTCATTCACTGAGCTTTATCGATATTTAGTGGCTAAAGACTTTACATTTATTCAAAATTAACCATCTCTTGTTATGATAACTGCAATAATTCAACAAAAGTGGACGAACAGCATGTTCGTTTGATGTATCACAATACTACTGATTTTTGATAACAATTCTATAATTATAACGATAATTATGAAAATTATATATTTTGTCTCATAATACTACACCGATTTTTGATAACAATTCTATAATTATAACGATAATTATAAATATAACGTCTTTTATATATTAGTCAATTCGTAAAATTGATTCTTGTGACTGAAACCTGATAGCATAGCAGTTCATCTTGATAACCTCTGATTCTTATTCTAATACAACGTCTGTTATTTATATATTTATTTCCGTTCGATTGATGTCTCACAATACTACACTGATTTTTGATAACAATTCTATAATTTCAAAGGTGAAGAATAAAATTTATTAGATTTTTTGTTATAATTATATAATTATCATTTACTCTTAAAAGTTGTTTTAATATTTCTAATTGTTCATTTATATAAAATTTGTTCGTTTTCTAACTATATTTCTGGAATATTCATTGGACATTAAAATTAATCAAACATGAAATTTAATAGAGCTTTATAACTTATTTTAATATGTCAAGTAAACGGCCAGTATTAATTTTATAGTTTATACCAAATATATCTTTTTAAGAATAAAATTTTATAAAAACGTTTATCCAAAACATTCAGAAATTTATATTATAAAAATATTATTTGCAAATAAAATTAGTTAAAATAACTAATATTCCATAATATAAATAATTTTTGTTTAGAAGTCAACAGAACTTATATTAACAGCATTTAAACAGAAATGAACAAATATAGTCAGACAAGTGACATGTTTTTGTGCAACGCATCCAGATGGAACGTTGTCAAAATGATTTTATAACTTTTTGATTTAGACAATACCCTAAGCTTTGGTAGACATTACAAAGATTTTCAGATTTAAAGATTTTTGGATTAAAACTATTTTTAGTGGTATGTAAACATAGCATTTTTAGTTTAAAATCTACTTACTTATTTATTCAACTTACTTCATTTAATATTTATTTTTATAATCCAGAATTAAAGTTAGGCTTTTGTAACAAATTGGATTAAATTATTCACAAAAGAACCAAATTTTTCAGTTGAAATAGTATTGAGTTTTGAATAATACTATGAATTTTCGTTATACAACGGTATCTGTTGATTGCTGTATCTACAAATAACATTATTTCTACAATAATCACCGTTGTTGTTTTTGGCAATCAAAAACAACTTATAATTCTGTAATTTTGGATTCCAATATAATATAGGTATAGTTTTATTATCTAATTCAACCTTTATACCCTTTTTATCCATTATAGAACAGTGACTTGTAATAATTGTTTCTAAACTCAACTCACTACGTTCATATGTTGGATTTACATTTAAATCATTAGAATTAATCTCTTTCATTAGTATATCATAATAAAGTTGATATTTATTCAGTCAAATACTAAAATACTAAAATTCTATATTTGTATTGTATTTTATTATTCTTACTTGCTATTTTTTGATTTTGGTCAGGGTTGTTGCTTGTGTTGGGAGTAATCATTCCATATAGGCTATAGTTCATATGAAGAGGTAGACGTGGATATTCGTTTGATTCTTTCATTAAAGCTGTTATTGTAAATTCATTCTTATTTTCAGTCATTTTAGGAAAAGGGACTAGCGAATGCTAAACTGTGCTTTGTTTTCTGATGATTAAAACATTGTCCGGCAGTAATTATGTAACGCACACACGATTGCATTCTCTCTTTTAATTGGCTGATTTTAACAGACTACAAATTAAACAAACTTTGTAGGAAGTGTCACGGTAATGCACCATTTCATACAAAGAGTGTTCTGTTTCTGTTAGTTTAAGACTAGTAAAGAACACTGACAGTTTTGTAGTTGCACTGCGCTGTACTATGGAATTTCATCGCATTATCATATTTATTCTATAGATCTCTTGTTTTTGAAGACGAAGTGCAATTATAGAAATATTAATCAAATTGCCTAATCAGAAAATAACATAAATTAAACATTTCATATTATCAGCTACTATAGATCGCGAAAGGTAAAAACATTACGTGTCAAAGAATACTTGGTTTTCTAATTTTTTAACTATTCAAAATATTAGAAAAAAGACGATACTCTTTGGAATTATTGCAACTATTAAAATTTCAACTTTGAATTTAGTTCACCTGATATTAGTAAAGTGTACAAATAAATGAAACAATTCATCGCTTTGATAACAATTTATCGCTTTAATCATTTAAATTTTAATTATTAAATATACCATTAAATACAAAGAACATAATTTTATTTAATTGAAAATATACTATATATAATTTTATTATTATTTCTCAATGTCAAATATCAAAACTATTTTTTTCATATTATTAATCTAATGTTTAGTTGTACGTTTTAATAAATTTTGAATTTCAAATTGAAATATAATTATCAAAATATACCGAATCATTAATTTTTATTAATTAATTAATAAAAATTAACTAAAAATTTGTAAATTATTGTAGTATCATCATACATTGTTTTAAATAGACATTAATATTTTTTCTATTTTATTTACTGTCCGTAAACGAACAATACTATCATTAAATCAACTACATTTAGCCTGAAACTAATTTCGTTACGGTTTTGACAATCGTAGGATAAAATCTGAAATGATTTTTAACATTAATTTATTAACTAACAAATATATAATTTTAATAATTATTTTAACGTATTTAATTTAAATTATAAGCTTAATAGATAAATATTTTTGGATTAGCATTGAAAAATATAAGGTAACCTCAATTATTGTCAATATAATTCAATTTTATTTTGGCCATTACCAAATTTAGGCTCCAGACGATAGCTAAATGCGATATTTTAAGCAGAATAAATTGTTTATTCAAAAAGATTGTTAAAAACAACTCATATTCAAAATATTTTGAAATAAGGAGTTTATTAATCTTTAACTATGTGATCTAAATTATTTTTATATTAATTGGCTGATCTTATTTGTAAAATTTAGACAAACTTTAATTTTTTCCCGATTCTCAATTTTTGAAAACAAATATAAACGAATAAAATTCATGTTGTTCATTAAATTAACTTGATTAATTAAATGTTGTTAATTAAATGCATATCAAATTGCATTGATTTTATTAATGGACACCGAGTGTCGCACAAATATTATGAGCTTCATGCTAATTAGTAATAAAATGTCTGTACATTTTGATGCAGTGCATATTTAGTTAATAAGATCACAATGGAGACGGGTGATCAACTTATCTCATTATGCATTCCCACCCATAATTTTGACATGGATGGTATCTTTGTTATGTTAATAAAATCACAAAAGAAAGCAAGATTCTCAGAACAATTAACTTCTTAAATTATACTTCACCACAAGACATGAGTAAATCTGATAACTGAAGCTAATCAAAATATTGTTCTGTCTAAATGTAATTGTCATTTGAGCAAATAAAATTGCTGCTGAAAAAAATATGCTGAGTGTTGACTAAAGATACCATTTTGATTTATAAATCTAAATTTTATTGTATAGGATATATCAATTTTGTAAATTAACATTAAAAAAGCATTGTGTCAAATATTTAAAAGAAATTAATCTTTAAAATTCTTTTTAATTTCATTACTTAATGTATTTCTTTTTATTTCAAAACGCGCATTGCAAAATTTGTGAATAATTTTCTTTAATTTATTTTCCCTCGATGTTTAAACGCCCTGTACAATATAAGAGCACATCGAACGTATCATTGGACAATAAAATGAATATATCAGTTCACTGAGTCTACGTATTATATAAGATTTTATATAATTTATATCAAGTTTAAATAAAAAATTGAAATTTAAGATAAAAGTTAATTTTTATAAAATTGACTAATAAATAATAGACGATGTATCAGAATAAGGAATATGGTTTATCAGGAGGAATTGCTATGCTGTCAGATATCGGTTTATATACCTCGACGCAACATATAATATGTCTAAAAGCGTGTTAATGACTTATTCCACATGATACAATTTGTTTATCTTTTATCGTATTCTAATACAAAGTATATGGTTTATTATCCATTCAATTTTGTCACTTATCAACATAACATAACATATACATAATAAACAAAATGTGTTGATTGTTTCCACTAATAGAACGCTCGGTTTGTGAGTCAGTGCACGGGCAATATTTTACCAAGTATAACGGTGCCGACAGGACTTCCTTTACATCAAGTTAATGCGTTCCTTGTAAAGCCTTATTCTTAACAAAAACAATATTAATGATAAAGAAGGTGTATATCTAGATATGAACATTAAATTAACATTAACTAAAACTACTATTAATTTATATCGTAAAGATGACATATTTAAATTTACAAGAAACATATTTTTAAATGAGCATTCATTTATGTCATATAATATAAAATATAATACATTAAATAATGAAATTTTAAGAATTGC
Organism: Pomphorhynchus laevis; assembly: GCA_012934845.2. Lineage (NCBI taxonomy): Eukaryota > Metazoa > Acanthocephala > Palaeacanthocephala > Echinorhynchida > Pomphorhynchidae > Pomphorhynchus > Pomphorhynchus laevis. The sequence goes on along the minus strand of WNNJ02001414.1, from coordinate 6,417 downwards.
AAATATTTTTAACGCGATTGGCTTCCTTCAAAATCATTTAAATAATTTAATAGATACATATTTTAAACTAGGTTACTATAAAAATAACATCAAGCAGAGAATAGTAAAATATATAAATCAACACAATAATATAAAAAAATTTAAACTCTTAAGTGGCAAATTTTTATGGATGGATAATAAATAATATACTTTGTATTAGAATAAGATACTAGATAGTTATTTCAGAGGAAATACATCATCCGCATGTATTTGCTAATAAAAGAGTTAGGGGCCGAAATCTGATAGCATAGCAGTTCCTCCTGATAACCTCTAATTCTTATTCTGATACAACGTCTGTTATTTATTAGTAAATTCATAAAAATGACGTTTATTTTAAATTTCAATTTATTTTTATTTTATCTTGATTTAAATTATAGAAAATCTAAAGACAATTATTAATTTTATTATTTAATTATTACTTTTAGATTTAGCATTATTATGTTTTCTTTAGTTTATAATTATATTAAATACGTAGACTCAGTTAGCTGATTTGATATTGTAAAAATGATGTTTGATCTCCCCACTTATACCGACTTCTTCCTCGTGGTTTCAATCCAGAAAGTTCGACGCTCCTAGCAATCATCAAAATGGGGCCTAACCACTTAAGCTGACTTCCTTCAACGTAGATGAGCAGTGACTTTATTCTAAGATACTTGCGGATGACTCAACTTCGAACTTTATTTCTATAGCTGAAGCCGGCCACACCATCAAAGAACCTCTTTTTGATAGCTTATACACGAGATCTAGTAATTGCATTCAGTACCCAAAGTTTATGCCATAAGTGAGGATTGATTAGAATACTAAGCGATAAATTGAACGTTTTCGCTTGAAGGTTTATCTCCTTACCCAAAATGATTTATGCGAACAATTCATTACTGCGTTAGCTGCACAGATCCGTCTCAAAATTCCCCTATTATTGGAATTGTATCCATCATGATCTATATTTTTAATTTGTTAAATATCGAGGAACAATCATCTATAGTTGAACGAAAATTATTTTGATATTTCGCTGGAAACTACTATCATCTTCAAAAATTAACACATATGTTTATTTCAGAAAATACTTTTATTTCCACTATACCTACCTATTATTCCTACCAAAAATAAAAATAATCATTTATTTTAAAAATAAATCTTTTAGTTCAAAAAGATTTCGAAATTGCATCAAATATGTTTATGAAATTCTTATGGAAAAGAAAATACTTTTATTTCCATTATACCTACCTATTATTCCTACCATCACTTAAGAACAAGACGCTGATGTGCTTGAATTCTTCCACGTCGGATACGACCCGACGTAATCAGTTTTGAATTTGCTTACTTCCATACCGGCCACTTGGCATTCCACCTATATCGATCAAGCAAGCATTGTAGGTAATCAGTATGGGAGGCCAACAAGACAATATTGTCTGTGAAAAGCAAATATTACATATGAATGGGACCAAACTGTAAACTAAACTCAGACAAAGCAGCTCGTCAAGTGGAGACAGTTGACAGTCATGACAGAGCACTACACATACAAAAAGCAGCTTATATTTCACGCCTAAAACACGAGCACAACTCGTTCTTAGTTGGTACAAATATATTACAGCTACACGAAAATAGTGCGGAACTTTGTACTCCTTATGTACATCTACAACCTATTAGTTGATACACAGTCGAACGCTTTTTTCGAATTAACGAACCCCATGTGGACAAATTAAGCGTACTCCTACGTGCGTTCGAGAATAGTTGAAAGAGTGAAGAGCTGATCAGCAGTTATTCGACAATAATAAGAGCCACATTGCTTCACATGCAACTATACCTCGACAATCAGTCCAATCTTTAGCTCAAAGATTGTATAAAACAGTGATTGTCTAAAACAGTTTACGCAGATTTTTGCTTTCCAACACGAAGGGCTTTGATCGATAAAAAAGCATTTTAGAAGCTGTTCGATTTTTAAGTTCGAGAAGCTCACCAAACTGAACCCAAGTTGCTTCCTTTGACTCAAACTTCTAAAGCTGCAGCTCTGGGTATGTTGATACCTGTTTTAAGCCTTCTGTAACCTATCAGACAAGTTTACTTTTTAAGTCACTTTCTTCTGATAAACGGAAGCTCTTCGAAGTCGGTGTGTCAAACAAAGTTTTAAACATATATCATCTTTATTTGATATTTATGATCTCTTTGCGCAATTAGGCAAAGTCCGCACAATAGTCAGTAATGAATTTCTTACAGACGAATTTTCCAAACGTACCCAACGAACCCTGACACTGCGTTTAGATTTCTTAGGTATGTTTAGTACTATATTTTACCAGCGAATCTTACTATCTACCGAGTAGTGAGCGGTTTACAGTACAGCCCCTCTCTTTATACGTGTGACCAGAACATATTGTTAGGTGGAACTCTTTATCTTCGAACATGGTGTTGGATAGTTACAAATTGTTACGAGAACGAAAATGCAACAACACCACTCCCGTTCAGATTAGAAGTTCCGCTTCTCCACAGCACAACTTTTCGTGTGGAACAGTCATTTCCAACTTAAACATGGAAGTCGCCCAAAAAATGAGGGAATTACCCGAAGGTTTACTATCAAGTAAATCCTAAAGATCATCTACAAAAGCTGTGTATTCCGAGCCAGTGCTGGGTGCATAAACACATATAACAGTTAGTCCCTTTCCTTATTTGACTGCAAGTCTAAAGGATGCCAACATTTCCTTTACTAGGCAAGATTTTTTGCTGTTAATGACAATCCGTGGTTTGTGATAGTTCCAACACTCGACTGTTGACGCTTTCCCTTAACAACTCCAAAATAGTGCAAGATCAAACCTTGATTCAAAAGTTGAGTACCAGAACCAGAATAAAAAATAAAGTTGACTTTGACTTTTTAAAGACCGAAACGATTACCCTTTTTCGCTGGATCTTGTTCTTTCTCCACCAGTTAAATAAAACTCAAAGTTCTTGTACGTTTGGTTCACTCATTCAGCATCGTTACCTTTTGCGCACGTCACCAAACTTAGATAATTCATCCAATCAGTGGTGGAATTCATCCATCGTTTTTATTTTGATTTATTAAATTGTATCCCGTGGTCATTATCATTTTCGTAGCTTTTGCTCAGTTATCTGCTCTTATCTCGATTTTCAAAGCATGATTCGCTTGTAAAAAATAAAATATTCATAGAACAAACTAGCTTCACTTTAAAAATATTTTTTAACTTAAAATTATTATTATTTGATAATATCAAACATTCGAAAGATCTGGAGCTAGCAGTTCATACAAGTATTTTCGCTATGACCGATTCCAAACATCATCATATTTCGTCAATAAAATCGGTCAAAGAGAATGTATTTATCATCCTTTTGATATAAGGATTTTGAATGTATTACGAAAAAGGATAACGATCATACATTAATCTGTTAGAATAGAAAATAGACAATGTGATTAAAAAATTACAATTCATAAAATAAATTTCTTATAATTAGCGTTTAATTTAGTAGTTCACATTCTTGACACATCATAAATAGATGAGAACTGAACTATTAGCTAATTAATAATGAATACCAAGCAACAAGACTTTGTACTATACGAAGATCAAAATAAGTATTAATTGACGCTACATATATGATTATGATAGCACACTATGACTTTGAACATGTAACTTGTTGAATAAGTGTTTGTGCTGCCGATAAGTCACTAAAGTTTCCAAGAACAACATTACAGCAACCGGCAACCAGAAATCTTCAAAGTTGCAACTAAATGGCAACTTTACGAGCTTGAAAACACCCTTAGATTTGAACATTTAGTTCGCACCTTTATTCTTTAAATTTCTTTCTTTTGTGGCTTAACTCAATCTAGCACATCCACAATTAAGTGATTTGTTTCTAAAAGTAAAAATTCGCCAAATTAGCAATCCGTTGGTAACTTTTATGATTTAAGAAATGATCACTATCGTCAATCACGATAATAATTAATTATACACAAGAAATTAAAAATTATATGAGCTCATTATATACAAATAAATGATTTTTATTTATAAATGGTCATTAAATAATGGATGGAAACAGGCGAGCAGATTGACTGTGTGACGTAAAATGGAGGTATTGGATCAGCAGTGAATGGATGTTATCATCACTGAAATCCAGCGTACTTCTGTTAGATTATAGCAAGATTTAAGAAAGTACATGTCATCAATTTTAAAAGAGAGAAGTGATCCATATGATATTACACTTAAATAAAATTATAATATATGAAATCGTTAAATTTAAGAATGAAAATTATATATTTATGCAAAAATAAAATTTATATAAAAATAAATGCTTTTAGTTAAACAACAAAGATTTCGAAATTGCATCAAATTCAAGTAAGATTTCTATTTGAAATTACTTATGGAAAAGCGATTTATTAGCTGAATACTACATGTGGGTAGTATTTATTAACTCGATTCAGATTTCTATATGACATTACTTATGGAAAAGCGATTTAATAGTTAAATACTACCTGTGGGTAGTATTTATTAACTCGAGTCAGATTTCTATATGACATTACCTATGGAAAATCGATTTATTAGCTAAATACTACATGTGGGTAGTATTTATTAACTCGAGTCAGATTTCTATATGACATTACTTATGGAAAAGCGATTTAATAGTTAAATACTACCTGTGGGTAGTATTTATTAACTCGAGTCAGATTTCTATATGACATTACTTATGTAAAAGCGATTTAATAGTTAAATACTACCTGTGGGTAGTATTTATTAACTCGAGTCAGATTTCTATTTGAAATTACTTATGGAAAAGCGATTTAATAGTTAAATACTACCTGTGGGTAGTATTTATTAACTCGAGTCAGATTTCTATATGACATTACTTATGTAAAAGCGATTTAATAGTTAAATACTACCTGTGGGTAGTATTTATTAACTCGAGTCAGATTTCTATATGACATTACTTATGTAAAAGCGATTTAATAGTTAAATACTACCTGTGGGTAATATACCTTAATATGACACACATGACTCATCATCAACATAAGCCGTGATTATTTTTTTCTTGTCTATACAGTTTGTTAAATGGAAACATTTTGATTTTCCGTTGGATCTTTAATTTTAAAACGACAATATATTTTAAAAATGGCAAAATATATATTTTCTCAATTGTCCTTATAAAATAGGATGCAAACATTTAAGTTTCTCTGTAAACATTGAATTCTGATTAATGATTAATTCTTTGAAAGCGCTTGCTTTCAAAGAAAATTACTGATACAGCCAATTGACTCTAATACATCACGTACGTAGCAGTACAGTCTGCGTATATTAAGAAGTGAAAATGCACGTGAAATGTGCACTGATTGGATAATTTGTTCACGAGTAATTGGAATGCGGTGAGATAAAACACAATCAATTACAAATCAATTGTGTAGTATTTCTACTATATGCAGAATTAACGACCCTGTGGCCAAAACGTTTTGATCAAGCAGAAATAGAAGTCCAATTACTTAAAGGATTAAAAATGAAATGATGTGCGACCTGGATAATTGATAATAAAGATTTTTATTTTGATAATATTTGATTACAAAATGCTTGTAATTATTGATTATTTAAATGAATGATAAACATTTCAACACTTATTTTCCTTACTCTCAAAAGGAATGTACAGAATTATCTAAAAGATAAAAATTATTGAATTCGCAAAATCTAATAATCGAACACTCGTAAAATTTCAAATTCAATATGTATTTTAATGAATAAGTTAAACTATTTAAAGATAAATTTAATAAACAATTTTAATATATATGTTATATTGCTTGAAAAGTATCGATAGTTCAATATATATTTTAATATTCTTTTATTGCCTTCAATACAATTTTGAAATGTTTTTTAATAGAACAAAATAATTGCATTTGTGACGGTCTGTTGTTAAAGATATTTTTACGTTCTAATTATAGTATTTAATATTTTGTTCATTAATTACAAATTAAAAAATATTTATATAAGCTGAATGTACGACAGTCCTGTCTGATTATTTGTAATACAAAATGAAATCACATTAGCTTCAGCAAAACCACCGGATTGAAGTGGATTCTAAAAGTGTATTTTACGCTAAAAAATTTGCTAATAATGCTTTAATTTTTAATCATGAACATAACTTGTTTGATTTTGGTGAAATAAAGTTATAGTCATGATATTTTATTTTGCAAGCTCTCAAGTTTGGTTCATAAACTGCAAATTAAAATAATTATTAAGCTGCCCTAGAACAGCTATGTCCGATCGTTTGTAATGCAAAATGAAGTCACATTAGCTTTAACAAAACAGCCGGACTTGAAGTCAGTATACTAAAAAGTAGTTTAAAACTAAGAAAAGTGTATTTAATCTTACAAAAGTTTGCTAGGCCAGGATGATC